>QXTE01000173.1:2960678-2990587 GCA_003942145.1 Platysternon megacephalum
GATCAGATCCAGTATCTCGCGTGTGGTCCATGCTGGTGCTCGTTTGCGGTTCTCGGACTGCATGGCTACCTGTGCTGTTCAGCTCTGTGTGGTCACCTGTGCTCACCAGGCTGGGCAGACAGGAAATGAAATTCAAAAGTTCGCGGGGCTTTTCCTGTCCAACTGCCCAGAGCATCCGAGTTTCGATTGCTGTCCAGAGCGGTCACAATGGTGCACTGTGGGATAGCTCCCAGAGGCCAATACCTTTGAATTCCGTCCACACTAACCCTAATTCGAACCGGCAATGTTGATTTCAGCGCTACTCCCCTCGTCGGAGTGGAGTACAGAAACCGATTTTAAGAGCACTTTAAATCGAATTAAATGGCCTCGTTGTGTGGACGGGTACAAGCTTAATTCGCTATAACGCTGCTAAATTCGAACTAAAATCGTAGTATAGACCAGGCCTAAGTGCACTGCTGTCCTTTGTTAGCTGGAATCTACACTGCTCATCTGTGTTTTCTAAGCTCTCTGTTGCTAGCAGAGGCTCTCTTTTTAGCTCAAGAGGAAGAGATCTCTGTTTTGGAGCAGGAGGACCTGAGTTTTAACCCTGCTGTGGCTGTGAAGTTCCATGCTGTGCAGCATAGTGACAACTCTTGCTGTGCAAATAGTGAGAGAAACGATTTGTGAATTCTGGAAGTACTTGCAGTTGGGGTTGTTGCAGACATGATTGCTGTGCACGGAGAGGCTCATAGAGTATAGTATGTTATGATCAGAACTGTGACTTAAGGGAGATTTAGAAAAAACTGGACTAGTCAGGCTTCCTGGCAAGAGAACCCCTACCCTTCCTTTCAACATCCTCAGGATGCCTGGAAGCACTGTGGTGCGTCACTTCTGTAGCAGGAAATGTGCCAGGTGCTATCTGGATGGCATATAGGGTGACCAGACGTCCCGATTTTATTGGGACCGTCCCAATATTTCGGTCTCTGTCCCTCGCTCGGCTTTTTTTTTTGCTCAGCCGGGACTCGCTCGGCTTTTTTTTTTTTTTTTCCCCCCCCCCCCCCCCCCCCCCCCCCCCCCCAAATATGTGTCCCGATATTTCCTTCCCCTCATCTGGTCACCCTAATGGCATATGGCAAATTGGAGACTAGTAGGCACTAGCCCTTCCCCTTCAGAGATGTCTGATGTGATTTTAAGTGTCTGCTGGTGTACACGCTAGGAGCATGGACTAAAAGTATATGGTCCCCACAGCAGGAAGACTTGAGTGCCCTCTGCTCTTGGAAGGAGAATAAGTGCCCTCTTTCTAAGGCTCAGGGGTGGTGGCTTAAGGGAGGACAGGCAACAGCATTTCACTCATGAAAGTGAGACAGTTTAGAACAAAACGTAATGTAGCTGGGGCTGTACAAATATCTTCACTCAGCTCAGGCAAGGTTTCCTAATTCTGACCTGCAATACTCTCCTCTAAGCCCTAGGATTTCTCCAGAGAGAGTCTTCAACATGTACAAAACGTCCACCTCAAGTATGGAGCACTGAACCCATGTGGCAAAGCTCAGCTCAAGCCAGTTTTCCCTTGGAATGTAGAAGGAATTCCTCCATGGTGGGGGACATTCACATTTCTATTTTTGCAGTGCCAATTTTGCTTTCTTCTCAGGCTAAGGCCTGGTCTACACTATGGGGGGAATCGATCTAAGTTACGCAACTTCAGCTACATGAATAACTTAGCTGAAGTGAACATACTTAGATCTACTTACCACGGTGTCTGATGCTCCCCGTCAACTCCACCTACGCTTCTCGCTCCGGTGGAGTACCGGAGTCGACGGGAGAGCGCTCGGCGGTCGATTTGTATCGCGTCTAGAGTAGATGTGATAAATTGACCCCCGCTGGATCGATCGCTCCGGAGGTAAGTGTAGACATGCCCTAAGGGAGGGAGGAGGCTAGTCTGGTGATGTGAACCAGCCCCGGCGAAGCCTTCCCAAAAGCGTGGGGGGTGGTGAAGGGGAGCAGGGGCCCTTGTCCCTTCTGCCCGAAACCCTGCACCCAGCCAAGCTAGAAGCTGGAGTGGGCTGGGAGCCATGGACCCTCCACCTGCCTGGGGTGGGGGGCCAAGAGCAGCCCCTGACCCATTTCCCCACCCCTTGGAACTCCACCCAGGGCAGGTGGAGGATTCGTGGCTCCCCACAGCGGCCCACTCTGGCGTGGGGATGGGGCCTTGGAGCCGCAGCCTGGCCATGGTAAGAGCTGTTTGGCCAGGCAGCTGTGAGGAGCCGTGGACCCTCCACCTGCCCTGGTAGGGGGACCTGGGGGTGGGAAAACAGGCCGGGGGCTGCTCTCAGGTCTCCCCATCCCAGGCAGGTGGAGGGTCCGTTGTGCAGTGCGCCCCGCTGCCTGGGCTCCTCAGCTGGGTTCCAGCTGCCAGCCTGACCCAGGGGTGGGGAGGAAAGGCGGGGCCTTGGGGGGGAAGAGGAGGGGCGAGGGGGCCTGTGGTGAAAAGTGGGAGGACCATGGTCCCTTTGCACGCCCCCCCCCTTCCCCATTCTGGCGCCAATGATCTGAGCACAGGGCTGGGAGCCAGGAATTCTTTAATTCTAGTTTTGCTTCAGATACCATCTCCCACTGTAGCTTTGATTCCTAGACTATAAGGCCACGAGACCATTGTGATCATCTCGTCTGACCTTATGCAGGGGCGGCTCCAGGCACCAGCACACCAAGCGCGTGCCTGGGGCAGCAAGCCACGGGGGGCGGCCTGCCGGTTGCCGTGAGGGCGGCAGTCAGGCTGCCTTTGGCGGCATGCCTGCAGGAGGTCCGCCGGTCCCGCGGTTTCGGCGGCAATTTGGTGGCGGGTACGCCGAAGGCATGGGACTGGCGGACCTCCCGCAGGAATGCCACTGAATCTGCGTTACCAGCGGACCTCCCGCAGGCGCGCCGCCAAAGGCTGCCTGACTGCCATGCTTGGGGTGGCAAAATACATAGCCACCCCTGACCTTATGTATAACACAGGCTATGGAACATCCCTGAATGAATTCGTGTGAACTAGAGCATGCATACGTACCTTCTTTCTCTCATTGTGCAAAGCACTATAGAGTCACATCACAATGAATAGTAAACACAACACACGAGTCATTGGCCAGCAATCTTCCTCCACATTTGAGGTCTTCACACAGCCTTGAGAAGCACTTCATATATCATCCTGCCCAGTCAGTCACCTTGTCAAAACACATTTTGCCATGAGTTCTTCCTGTCCGTTACAGCTGGCACCCATATCTGCAAAACTTCCTGCAGCAATCTCCCTCCACTCATTCTCCCACATTACTTCTAGGGGAATTCCACACCAAAAAATTAAAAATTCTGCATACAATATTTCAAAATTCTGCAAAATTTTGCAAATTTTATTTTTCAAAATAACACTACATAATCATGCCAATTTCAATTATTATTTTGGTAATTTATTTCAAAATACCTGCCAGAAAGTATGTTTGTAATATTACAGAGACAACAAAAATCCCCCCCAGGAGTAGAGAGTTAAAGAAACCCCTATGGCAGCCCAGTTCCTGCTTCTCTGTCCCCTCCCTCCCAGGACTCAGCTGGGGGCCCAGACACACTCACTCCCTACCCAGCCCAGCCACTCTCACCCCCTCCCCTCAGAGCCCAGCCGAGGCCCCCACCAGCCCAGACACTCACATCCTCTACCCACCAGGGATCTAGAGGGAGAAACAGCCTGATGCTGGGTCTCAGTCTTGCACAGTTTCCTTGCACAGTTTCCACTGTCCTTCAGGGTGTGCTGGGAACTGCAGCTGCCGGAAACCCTCCAGCTCCTTCCGCCTCCCTCTGGCAGTGTCTTCTGTTTGCGAGCAACGCTCTGCTGGTCCAGCGGCTCCTAGTGGTGGCCAACGTTTCTGCAGCCCATTTCAGGGTGGGGGAGGAAAGGAAATTCTGCGTGCACAATATTAATTTCTGCAAAATTCTGCATTGCGCAGTGGCGCAGAATTCCCCCAGGAGTACCACACATCCAGCAAACTCGAGTTTTCTTCATCTGATTGTTTTGATGATATCACGTTATGCTGTAAATTCAGGCAATCACTTCCAAATTAGTCATGACAAGACAAACAGTAGAGGACTGAGACTCATGCTGTTTGTGATTTGAAATGACTTACTATTAAACAGTACCTTGTTCAAGCACTAATTGTCAAGGCAATTGACTTGGACTTTCCAGATTTGCAGACTCACAAGCAGTCTGACTTCTTCATGATCTCAAAGAGATGGTGTTCTGATATGATGGGGAGTTGATCCTTCCAGAAGGCTGACATATTAGCCAATCAGAACTTAGTAATAGCCAACATAAAGGCCAAACTGTGAAACAAGAAATGACCAGCAAGTACCTTCAGAGTCTGTTACAATGTCAACTGAAAGTCTGTGAAACACAAGTGAAATTCAAGAAGATGATTGAACGAAAGTTGCAAGCTGCTGACCTCCGCTTGGGGAACTAGATCAAATAGAGTACAAAATCTTCTGCTACGTTAGAGAGACCATGGATGAACTCCTGGGCAAACGGATCCTAAAGAAGATACCTTGGATCATGAAGAAGATTATCGAGTTATGTGATCCATGAAGGAAGCTAAGAGCACAAAGGAAGATGGATGAAACCCCAAGAGAGCAATATTCCTGTGTGACACAAGAAATAGAAGCATTGATTAAAGTGGCAAAAGAAGATTGGTTTGAACAATAGTGCATCAATATACAGAACTCTTTCGCAGCAAATGTCACTAGTAAGGCCTACCAAACCATCAAGACTTTCAAAAGGTTTCTCGGGCAGGAAAAATACCATTTCACCCAACACTTGGGGTAAGTATTGCTGAGAACTGTATAATACGAGATAAATGAATTCTAAGCTGGAAGTGAAGGAGGCAGAGGGGGTCTAGAAGCTCAACATTTCCTGGTGAACCACCTCATATGGTTGATGAAGTTGAGGATGCAGTACGGACTCTGAAAAGCCATAGTCTCTGGAGTGGATAACGTAGAAGCAGAACTAATTAAGAGGTCGAGAGGCACTCATCTGGGCATACCATTAGCTTGTCAATTAGAGCATAATTTTTAGAAAAACATCCAATCTTTGACTGAAAAATTTCCAGTGATGGAGAATACACCCCAACTCTTGGTAAGTTGTTCCAATGGGTTATTTACTCTCATGTTCAAAATGTATCCCTTATTTCTAGTCTGAATTTGTCTAACTTCAACTGGTGGTTCTTGCTATACCTTGTTTGCTGCACTGAAGAGACCTCTATTTCAAATTTCTTTTCCCTGTGTACTTATAGACTGTGATCAAGTCTGCACTTAACTTTGTTTGTTAAACCACTTGAGTAAATCAGCCTCTGACTCATTTTCCCCATCTGGAATATAGAGATAATACTTACATGCCTCATGGGTATGTTTGTGTGGATTAATTATTGAAGACACAAAGGTCCTAGTAGTGTTACAATGGAGCTTCTGCTACAGTAAGTCTCTTATAGTTTTTGTTTTTATTGGTTGTGCAAAAACCAACACAAATGAAACTTAACGGAGGCCAATAGAACTGTGCATGGCCAGGATGAATTAAGTATTGCTGTAATGGGAAGTTCGGCACCATTTATAGAACAAACAAAGGAAAAAGGATTATGCACAATGTGTTTCTTATAACTGCAGTCACTGCTGTGGATACAGAACTGAAGTAATTGCTACTGGATGGGCAGCTGCTATGAGATTCCTCCCCATCTGCTAATTTATGGCACCTGTTCTGTGACTTAAATGTTCACATTACAAATAATGCTGTAACAAGTGGATCTCTGAGTTGGGGGTCTCGGTGGAAGGCAAAGATTAAATGGACTGACCTGCCCCTTCTTAGGTGAAGATAACCTTGTCTGCTTAGAAATCTGGGTGCAGAAAGGAAGCTCATACTGACGGTCTGTTCTATATCTGGTTTGTTTGTGAATCAAGCTTCAGTTTTCCATGCTTCCCATCCAACACCTGAACATGCTTTACCCATCTCAGTGTGTGCTTGTGTTTGCAGCACTGTCTGTGGAAGTGGCACACTTTTGTGGTTGCAATATGCAGGGATCTGGAGGGACATTGCAGCTGAAGTGGAAACTTCAGATGCAATTGTAGTGCTAGAGCCGGTCTCTGGGGAGGATGCCGTTTAGAAACAATCCAGTTTCATTTTTATTTAAAAGAAAAAGGAGATCTGGAGAGGGGTATTGGAGGAAATGAAGCTTCAATTTCCCCTGCAAAGTTGGAATTGGTTTTTAAACCACTTTAAAAAACCCCCAAGGCTGCAGAACAGCTGGGAGGAAGTGATGGAACCACATAGGATACATTGTTGATTCCTTAAACAGAATATGTCCTGATTTGACTATAAAGGCCAAACATGTAGTGCAAAGGCTATCCCTGAGGGGAAAAGCAAGAACTATAACAAAGACTATATCGATACTAGGGAATTTTACCCCAAAGTTCCTATCAGTGCTCTAGCTATGCTAATTATAGCACCATCGAGGATTTTGTTGGCAAAATTGCCAGGGAAGACCAAAAGCCAAAGATTGCTGGGTTTTGTCTGCAGGGCTGTGCAAGCCAGCGACTAGACTCTCTCTTGAAACAATTAAGGGCTGGCTAATGATATGACTAGAGGATTAGTTTTAGGGCGAGAAACTGTACATTTATAACCCTGACTTGAGAGCTGAAGTTTTGTGTCTGTATGTTGTCTTTTGGTTTTGTTTAGGTTGCATTTTTATTAATTACGAAACTCAATCCAATTCAATTGAAGAATTCCACATGGGTGCATTAGCGACCAAGACATACTCTCACCCATTGCAGTCAGGCAGCCTTTGGCTTCTTGAGCCCTAAAGGAGATGTTGCCGAAGTATTTTTTATAACTTGGCAGACTCTCATTGTTTGTTATAACCTCTTGGAACTTTAAAATTGAAAGTTGTTTTATTCCTTCAGTCTTGCTCACACTGATTTATTGAGTTTCTTGTGAGCACTAAGCTCCTAGTCTCTTTAGAAAAATAGTGTTGAAACTTCTAATGTATTAAAAAAAAAAAAAAAAAAAAAAGATTCTCTAAGAGTTGCATGGACTTCTCCAAAAGATGTTTTTTATATAAAGCAGATGGTAAGATAACTAAGATTTTTGGGTCCTCCCATGTTAAAGGTGTCCCTTCACAGCCCACAATCTCCAAGTTGGACTTGGACAGGAGACTAATAATAGTCCTGGTGGTCTGGGAGTGCTTCATTATAATAGCCTGCCTTCATAACTGTACCCCACCCCCAGCATGTACCTTACAATTAAAAAAAATAGAGACAGGCTGAGACAGTGGAAACAAAAGTGTGCAATCATAGGAGGATGTGTGTGCGCTCAGTCCCAGACATTCCTTTTTGCTGGAGACTACAGAGTGGTGTTTTGAACGCCACCTGGAACCCTGCCAGCTCTCCCGCCGCATGGAATGCATTCTGTCTGGGCGTCTCCGCAATCAGGGAACCAGGGAGGGGAAGGTGGAGGCAGGCAGGCATTCCAGGGCTTTGGGTCCAATGCTTGCATTGCTTTTCTTTCGCCATGAGGAAGAGAAGTTACTTTCCAGATTCCTAGTCTTTAGTCTCCACGGTCTCTTGTTACTGACCCAAATTCTTCTTTATCTCATACAAACCTGGTGTAAGTAAACACCCCTGTTCTCTCAGTTCCCAGTAGCTTTTCTGTGTGTGTGGTGTGTTGGGTTTTTTTTTTTTTTTTTTTTTAACTGCATATAGAAATGTCTCACTTTTTTGTCACCTAGCTTGTTTACCTTGGAAAAGAGTTTCAGAAATTGTTCATGAAAAGGAAATTAACCACATCTCACCTTAAATGGGAGCTTGTTGGGCCCAAAACTTGACCTGGCTCTCTTTCGCCATATAATCTGCGTGCACAGTCTATTCTTTGTTTGTGTGGGAGGGATGTTTTTAAAATAAATTCTTCAGTATTTCCTTTGGGATGGGAGAGAGAGGAGAAGAGCTGAGTTGAAGCCAGCAGCCCAGCTCTTGAGATCCTATTAAAATAAAATGTGTGAGCATAATGTTAAACTAAAAACTGTCAGAGAAATGGATCTTGGTTTAATCCTGCCAGGGGGCTGTTCTAAATCTAGGCATTGTTAATGCACATATCACCACAGGGTGAGTCTTAAATGGTGACAGTGGTATGGATGGGGCTGGTACGGTACTGGGATAGGGCTGTAGCTTTATTGCAGTGAATCATGGGAAATACCATAGACACTCTCCCCCCCCCCCCCCCCCCCCCAAAAAAAAAAGGTCTCAGAATAACTGCAGAGAATACATGTTGCAGATGTAGTTTCTTTAAAGTCAGCCTGTTTGCATATCTGACAGGTTTCTTTTCACCAGGCTTCAGACTCCTTACCTGCAGAATACAGCTCCTTCTAGTGGTGTCATTGGGATAATAAAAGTTGTATTTGCTCAGCTTATATATATATATAAAAAATTCAACAGCCATAAGACACCATTCTTGATGCATGCTTTGGCTGTGGTAAAAATACATATAATTAGATTCAGGAGGTTACTTACCTGTAATTGGAGGTTCTTCGAGATATGTGGTCCCTATCTGTATTCCACTGAGAGACTTATGCATGCTTACCATGCATCTGGAGCCAGAGAATTTAAAAGTAGTAGTGTCCCTTGGTCAGTACATGCACCCTGAACTCACCTCAGGGTTTCTTCCGAGGTGATAAAGGGTGGGGCGGACCAACCACGTCTCCAGTTCCTTTGCCGCCGCAAATCAACAGATCTGTAGCAGAGAGGAAGGAGGGCAGAAAGTGGAATACAGATAGGCACCACATATCTCGAAGAGCCTCCAGTTACAGGCAAGTAATCTCCTCCCCCTCTTTGAGTGATGGTCCCTATTGTACTCCACTGAGGGTGACTATCAAGCAGTACCTAAGTCAGGTACTTAGAGGCTCCTTCATGGGGCCGTGAGCACGGGCGTGTACTTGGCGCGGTTCACCCCTGCCCCTGACACCTGTCCCTTTTGCGGCGTGAGGGAGACCCTGGCGCACATCTATCTGGAGTGCGCCAGGTTGCGGCCCCTATACCGGCTCCTCACCAACCTTCTGTTGCGTTTTTGGCTGCACTTTTCCCCTCACCTTCTCCTCTATGTACTCCCTATCCGTGGCCCCATGAAGTCACGGGACCTCCTGGTCAACTTCCTCCTGGCCCTGGCTAAAATGACCATCTATGCCACCAGGGTGAGGAGGTTGGCCAATGGAGACTCCTGTGACTGTGGGGCCTGTTTCTGATCCTCTGTCCGCTCACGTATCCGGGCAGAGTTCCTCTGGGCGGCGTCCACTGGCTCCCTTGACGCCTTTGAGGAGCAGTGGGCGCTGTCCGGGGTTCTCTGCTCGGTGTCCCCATCAGGTTCCCTTCTTTTGACCCTTTGACTTCACTCCTGTTCCTGTTTTTTTATTAGTTGTAAAAAAAAAAAAAAAAAAGTACCTAAGTCAGTAGAGGGTGTGAGGATGTAGATGGGAGAGGTGAGCGGACAGCTGCACCAAAGGAGGCATTCACCGCTGAGTAATGCACCAAGATGTAATGAGTAGCGAAGATTAACTGAACTCTACATGGCCGCTCTAGAGGAAAGGAGGGCCCACCATCATGGCCCTGAGCTTGCCAACCCTCCTCACCAACGTGATAGCCACCAGGAAGGCGACTTTCATGGACAGGAGGGACAGTGAACACGACGCCAACGGCTCATAGGGTGGTTTTGTTAACATAAATAGGATCAGGTTGAGATCCCATTGGGGAGTGATGGGCTGTACAGGTGGGAAGGTTCTAATGAGGCCCTTCCAAACCTAACAGTCAGTGTGTGGGTAAGGAGGGCCCCTCCCTGTGGGAGATGGAAGGCACTAATTGCTGCTGCATGGACTTCGATAGAACTAAGGGCAAAGACCTGACGTCTTCAAGGATAGTAGTAGTCTAGGAACAGGGGAATCCCCACTGCTTCTGGGAAAAGTCCTTTGCATTCCGCCCAGAAGGCAAAGCGTGTCCACTTGGCTCAGTAACTACGCTTAGTGGAGTTCTTCCTGCTGCTGTGATGAACGTGTCCATTCCAGAGATGTCCAGCCAAATACCATGCTCTGAGGTGAAGGCACCCATGGATTGGGATGGCTGATGCCACCATTATGTTGTCAGTAGGTCGGGTAGAGCAGGGAGGGAAATTAGGGTGTGTGCAGATATGCAAAGGAGATTGAGAAACCAAAACTGTCTGGGCCAGCGTGGGGCTATCAGGTTGACGGTTGCTTTGTCCCGTCTGATGTTGTGTAGTACCCATGGTAGGAGCAGGAAAGGAGGCAAGGCATAATTGAGTTGATCCGACCAGGGGAGGATGAGGGCATCATCCTGAGAGTACTGCCCCAGACCCCCTCATGAGCAGTATGTGCTGCATTTTCTGCTCACTGAGGACACAAAGAGGTCTCTGGTTAGAGTTCCCCATTTGTTGAAGATGGCCTGTAGTATGTCATCATGGAGTTCACGCTCGTGGTTGATGATGAACCGTCATTTGAGTGAATTCACAGTTACATTTAGTGTTCCTGAGAGAGAGGCTGCACACAAGATGATCTTGTGGTCGATGCACCAGTTCAAAAGGCAATCACTTCTGAGCACAGAGCTGGTGACCTCATGCCCCCTTGTTCGTTGATTTAGCACACCGTCGTGGCATTGTTCAACATGACGAGAGCCTGGCATTCCCTTCTTACAGCTCGGAGCTCCAGAACGTTGATATGCATTCTGGATTCCTGAGAGGTTCACGTTCTCTGAGTCATGTGTCCATCCATCTGCACTCCCCAACCCAGAAGGGAGGCGTCGGTAATCAGCCCTTTCTGGAAAGGGGGACAAAGGGGAACTCCTACACAGATTTGAGGTTCCTTCCATCATTGGAAGGATGAGAGTACCTTGTGGGAACTGTGAGCATGTGGTCCATGGTGTGATGAGTTGGTGAAAAAATCTTTCTGGATGCAGCGAAGGTGGTGACGTATGTGCACGAGGCCATGCGACCTAGGAGGGAGAAGCAAGTCCTGGTCATGACCAACGGATTGTCAGTTACACGAGTTATAAGTTCTTGCAGAGTCTAGAACTTATCCCGTGGTAGGTAGGCTCAAGCGGTGACTGGGTTGATGGCAGCCCCTATGAAGTCAAGGCACTGCATAGGTTTTAAGGTTAACTTTTTGGAGGTGTGTAAATGCCCAGGGAATGCAGAGTAGCTCTGGAATCCTTGTGGGTGTGGAGGGAATCATCTGTTTTTTGGTTAAAAAGATGGGACTCATCGAAAGGGAGGTCATCTATGGTATTTTGTATCTCCCTGGGGAAATCAGAGGAGTGGAGCCATGATTCCTGTCGTCGCATAACTATACCCAGAGCCATGGACCGCGAAGAAGTGTCCACCACATCCAGAGCTGATTTGAAGCGCAGTCCTTGCCACCAGTTTACCCATGTCTGATTGTTTGTAAATGGGCCTGATCTTGCTGCGATAGTTTTTCAGCAAATTCATCCCTTTTACAGTAGTTCAGGAAATCATATTTGGTGAGCAATGCCTGGTAGTTTGAGATCCTGAACTGAAGGCCCACCAATGAGAATATCTTACGGCAATGCCTCGGGGCTTGCTGCGTCAGTTATGAAAGTCAAAAAAAAAAAAAAATTGCGTGAGCCCCAACACCTCTTTCTTTACAAATTAAGCAAGAGTTCCAATTTTTGTTCCTCCTTATCTGATGGAGTGGAGCATGGATGCTGCTGCCTGGAACGCTCAGTCAGTGCTTGGACCACAAAGAAGTTGGGAGGGGAGTGTGAGAACAGAAATTTAGACCCCTTAGCGGGCACATAATACTGTCTTTCAGACTCCTTGGAAGCATGAGCCAAACTCCCCTGGACAGCTCGAATATAGCATTGTTGATGGGTAGTGTTACTCTACCTGGTGCCGACGAATGCAGGATGTCCAGGACCTGGTGTTGGGTATTTTGTACCTCCTCCAGTGGGATGCGATGCCATCGTGGTGAAGGGGATGCCAAACCAAGTGCCACATCTGCAGAAGAAGATAGAAATCTCTCCTGCTCAGTCGGTGTCATCGGGACTGGGCTGAGCGGTTCTTTCTCTACCACTGCTTCCGAGCATCTGCTGGAAGGCGCACGGGACAGTGAAATGGGAGAAGTCTCCCTTGCTGAATGTGCAGGTTCTGACAGTGGGTATTGTGGCCAAGGACCCCAATATGGCCTTCATGATGGATATTGCGGAGGACTCCAGGGCATAGGAAACCAATGGCAAAGGATGCTTCTCTTATGGGGTGCCGATGGTGTCGGTTCTATCCCTGGTACTGGCGGATCCGTCCTCTTGTGGGGACTCTTCTCATGCTTATGAGGCTTGGCACAAGCTCTCACCATGACTGGAGGTAGTGGAAGGAGTCTTGGAAGAAGTCTCATGGTCATGCTTCCTGGCCTCCCGACTAGGCCCTGGCGTGGTGTCCATAGTGGGGGTACCGTCAGTGGTGAATTTGGACTCTGTAACTCTTCGTTGTCTCAGGCCAATGCCTGGGGGGCCCCCGGCCTGGATCCGAATGAGACCTCATGGCAACTTCCATGAGAGAACTCTTGAGGCCAAGAGCCCAACCTTCTCAAGGGAAGGACTGGCAGATGCTGCACCTGGATGTAACGTAGCTCTCCCCCAAGCAGTAGAGATGGCATTGGTGTTCATCACTGACCGAGATGGAACGTGGGCAGGAGGCACAGATTTTAAAGCAGGAGGTCTTCAGCATAGTTCAGTACCTGCGCATGGGTACTAATGGGGGGGGGGGGGGGGGGGAGAGAGACAAAAACAGGCCCCCAAACTAACTATTCTACTCTCAAACTACTGGAAATTATCTAAAAGCAGCAAAAATCTGTAAAAACTATATACAAGGTGGTTAGAAAGAGTGTGTCACAAGCAAGCGGACACCAATCGTTCTGATGCGGACCATGTGGCAGTGCGAAGGAATTGGAGATGCAGTTGGTCCGCCCTGCCATTTATCACCTCGCACAAAACCATGGGTGAGTTCAGGACAAGTGTGTGGACCAATGGAGGCTACAACTTTTTAATTCTCTAGCTCTTGATGCATGATGCGCAAGTGTAAACCCCTCCATGGAATACAATAGGGACCATCACTCGAAGAAGAACCAGAGACTCATAGACTTTAAGGTCAGAAGGAATCATCATGATCATGTAATCTGACCACCTGCACATTGCAGGCCACAGAACCTCACCCACCCAATCCTGTAATGGACCCCTAACCTCTGGCTGAGTTACTGAAGTCCTCAAATCATGATTCAAAGACTTCAGGTTACAGAGTCTCCACCATTTACACTAGTTTAAACCTGTAAGTGCCCCATGCTAAGTGGCCATGAGTTAGCCATAATTTAAAGTGGATGTTTGCTTACTCGGTTTTCAGTTATCTATCTGGTGTTTGGTTGGTAACCTGTGAAAAATGAGCTTGGGTATGTCTGCCCTGCTCTCAGTGAATATGCATCCGTATGACTAAGACCACCATCGTAATTGGCACCACTTTGGACATTCTCAGCAGAGAGTAACTGGGCGAGGAACCTGAAGTACCTTTCTGCTCCTACAGATTATCCCTACAAGAAGAACTCGGATACATCCGTAGAGGAAGCTTGCCTTGTTTCTGCCTTTGCTCTTTGATCACATTGATAGCTTCAGTCTCCAGGGATGGGAATCCAGCTACTTTCATGAGCACTAAAGATTGAGTGAAGGGAGAATGGACAGACATGTCTCCTTTATCTCTTTTTGTGCTAATATTTTCGGTGTATCCCTCATTTTGGGGTCTCTCTGCCACCGCAGTTCTTAGCAGGTCATTCTCTGCCACCTTCAGTGCTATAGCTGTCCTGAGTGCTGCCTGGGAGCCTCTATGCATTTCCTTTTAACAGTCTGTTTTTATTTAGCAAAGAAATTAACTTCAAAGTGCATAAACAGACCCTTTAAATCTGCATAGCGATTATTTCAGAGGTGGCATTCCTCATGGGACAGACAGAGGTATGAAATGCCTATAGTCTATAGTCCATTTGCTTATTTATTCCTTCTATTGTAGCCATTATGGTATATGATGTCAGTGCTGACTAATAATAGGACACTTTGTCTACAATGGCGCCATTGAGGAGACAGTATGAAAACTCCCTTTGGGCTCTGTTCCCACAGCTACAGTTCCATGCACCATCCCCAGTGAGTGGTTTTTGTTAGTGTCAAATGTAGGATCCTGCCCATGTATAAGTGCCATCTTTTTAATACTCCTCTCCCTTCCTTGATTTTTTTTTTCTCGAAAGTGTTTATTTGCAGACCGCTTAAAAAATGATCAAGTCTGGAGCACTAACATTTTAAAACTATACCAGGCTACCCTCATTTTTCTTTCATCTTTTTATTTTTAAAAGGGAATCTAATTTGAATTGCAGTTTATAGGGAGGGGACTTCCCATTTGAATTAATATTCCAAGTTCCATTCTGACCTTTTCTGATTCGCTTACGTACCCCTTCCAAAGGGAGTAAATAATGAGATACAGACATAACTTTAGCTACCGCATCATGAGCCAGATATCGGAACAGTTTAGGAAGGGGTCACCAGTAATATCTCCCACCTCTACTCTACTCCCACCCTTGCAGCTAGTAAAAGGCTGTAGAGGGTGGTTATGTTGAGTAGTTGGATGGGCTGTTAAAATCCTATTCTCTCCATCTGTTAGTAGACACTTCAAAGCCACATTGTGTGTCCCTGTAAAGCTTAGATTGGAGGAGGCTTGTGTAACAAGACTTTTTGTATATTTTTGTTTTGGGATCCCTCCATAAATTGGGTCACTTTTATGTAACATCTGTTGATCTACTAGATAATTTTTGCCACACAAACTGGGATACTTAAATGTGGTGGTTGGTGTAGAGTAACCCTCTGCTAATGTTTCCATAAGGGGAAAATACTGTTCTTCCTCACTCTCTACTCCTTTCCTTGGATCTCAGCCACTGGTGTTCCAGATCTAGGCATACCAGTGAGCAGGTAGGACTGGGTCATGGAAATCCAAGACCTGCTGTGTTCTACATCAGGAAATACATCTTCTCACAAAGCACAATCAACCTGTGGAACTCATTGCCAGGGAATGTTGTGTAGGTCAAACGAGTGAATGGGCTCAAAGGAGAACTAGATAAGTTCATGGAGGGCAGTTCTGTCAATGGCTATTAGCCAAGATGGGCAGGGAAGCAACCCCCTGCTCTGGATGTCCCTAAACCTCTCTGACTGCCAGAAGTGGGGACTGGACAACAGGGAATGGGATCAATCAATAACTGCCCTGTTCTGTTCAGTCCCTCTAAAGCATTTGGCACCATCCACTGTTGGAAGTCAGGATACTGGGCTAGATGGACCATTGGTCTGACCCAATATGGCCATTCTTATGGGACTGGTCCAGACTAAGTCCAATCATCCTACTCTTACTAAAGGCCTGCCTTTTTTTTTTTTTTTCTTTTTCCTTTTTTTTTTCAGGGATGCTGAGCCACCTCTAACTTCAGTATAAATCAATGGGAGTTGTGGATGCTCAGCATCTGTGAAAATCAGACCTTAGGAGTCAGAGAATATCCTGAATCCACAATCCACAGAGAAGGGGAAAGTCAGTTTGATCTTAGGTTTACAAAATCCACATTATCTTCTAAAGGCTGCCTGTGAAATGACCAAAGTAATGATAAAGTTCAGATATCCAGGAGTCCTTTCAGCCAGAAGGATCCTGAAGTGCTTTACAAACTAAACACAGGAATCACTTGCAGGCATTGCTTTCTGTTTTAACTGATTTGATGGAAAAAGCAGAGTGATGGTGGGATTTTCAAAGATGACCAACTGCTGTTGAAATTCAGTGGGGGTTGGGCACCTAACTCTCTTCAGCTCCTTTGAAAAATCCCAAACTTAAGCTATAATTTTCTAATATTCTATACTGCTGCCTTCTGTGAACCTATTTCTTACTGTTCTGAATTTCAGTGGTTTGTGGTCACTGCTACCAACGTCTCTATTTTCAGGCAGTTCCATCCATGTCGGTAAGTAGCAGTTTCAGGATCACTTCTCTGCTTGGATTCTTTGCTTTCTGGATGTTAGCTTTTCTCTTGTAAATGAAAGAACCTTCTTGATACATTTGCCTGTATACCTTACATAACAGTTTTCTGGGTAAAGTCACTGGTGAATTTCAAATATCTCAGCAGTCCTGTAATGTTTCGTTTCTCTTCTAGTCCAGATGGTCTGTAGCAGATGCCCGCAGGCTGTAGAACAGTTACAGTGATTGTGTGTGTGTGTGTGTGCATGTATGTATGCATGTATGTATGTATGTATGTATGTATGTATACATATAAATAGTATAAAAAGATCTATAGTAATTATAAAGTGATTGGAGAGAGAGACAGCATGCGCAGTGGCACTGCAAGTTTCCCCTGTACTATCCTGGCAACGTGCCTTAGCCTTTACCTAGAGCCAAACACACACAAGGCTTGTTGCATACTGGTCTGTGGGGATGTGAATTGCAGAGAGCTCTAACTGCTCCTGTAGATTCTGCTGCTGCGAACTAAAAGGTACCTAGTGTGCCTTAATGTTGTCTTGTTTGAAACAGGATTACATCAGTGCTAGCTAATTGCTCCAGTCTCATTCAACCCTGAACCTTTCAGTTCCAAAAAACACTCCCTTCTCCCACCCCGGCAGGAACTCTTCCACCTGTCCGGACAGATTTGTTTTGTCTCCTCCATCAGATGTGAATCTGATCTCCTGGGGAAATGATTGTTGAAGATAATGGTGCTGGGTGCTACACCAGTTTGATGATGATCCATTCAGGGATTCATACAATTATCTATTTACAATGATTTACGCTGGTTTACAATGTGTACTTCGTAACCAAAGTGGTGGTGGAAAATCATTCTATTTTTTTTTTTTTATTTAACATCTCTGTTTCAGTTACCATTCCTTCAGTCAGGAAAGACTTCATGGGAAATATCTAGTATTTATTAGAGCTAGTCCATGTTGTCCCTTAATTTCCTTGAGTTTGATGTTCCTGTTCAGTCCCTAAGTGCTCTGCTTTCACAGAACTCCCGGCCCTGGTGCTAGGGAACAAGAGGCCAAGATGAATCTAACTCTAGTTGCCATCTTGAGTGCTCATATAACTCCTGTTACTGTCTCTGAGCACTTCACAATCTTCAGTGTATTTCTCCTTGAAACACCCCTGTGAGATGGGGAAGTATTATCATCCCCATGTTACAGATGGGGAACTGAGGCACAGAGAGACTCAATGCTTGCCCAAGGTCTCTCAGGAAGTCTGTGGTGGAGCATAGACTTGTACCCAGCTCTCCTGAGTCCCAGGCTAGGACCCTAATCGCTAGACCATATTACTTCTCTTACAGTTATTCAGAGCCTTTTCCACTGAGCTAATGGAAACAATGGTTTTCTTTTTTTAAAGTCTGGCAGGTTGATTGCACAAGTCCCAGCTAATGGCTGGCTTCTGATGATGAAGACATGTCTGTTATGGCATCATGGCATGGACCCAGAAGCAGACATGGTGTGAGGGTTTCAGTGGGAAAGATCTGACTAGAGAGGAGGAAGCCTGTTAGAACTACAGCTAGATCTTTCAGAGGGGCTGAGCACCCATAGTTTAATCTGATCTGTGGGTGCTCAGCATTCATGGAAGTGTAGATCATAATGCAGAGAATAAGGTAAAAATAGAATTTGTATTCATTGCAAGATCTCTTAAATACAACTGCTGTTATTGTCATGTTTCACAATGACAAATAATTATCTCCTCCCACACCTTACATCCATCTTTCTTTCTCTTTCTTTCTTTCTTTCTTTCTTTCTTTCTTTCTTTCTTTCTTTCTTTCTTTCTTTCTCTTTCTTTCTTTCTTTCTCTTTCTCTTTCTCTTTCTCTTTCTTTCTTTCTTTCTTTCTTTCTTTCTTTCTTTCTTTCTTTCTTTCTTTCTTTCTTTCTCTTTCTTTCTTTCTCTTTCTTTCTTTCTTTCTCTTTCTTTCTTTCTTTCTTTCTGCTCCCTCCCCAGGCACTCAGAGCATGAGCAGCCTTTAACTGTGGCTTCCTGAGTCTGGGTTTTCATTGCCCAGGGTAATGTGAATGATTATATGTGCATGTGCTTATGCAGTGTCTGCAACTTCTTCCTTCCCCTTCTCTGTTGTCACTACTAACCCAGCAAATCTTTTTGGTCATCTCGAGACCACCCTCACTTCAGTAGATAAGATTAATTTAATAATAAAGCTCTAAGTGGCAGTGAAATAAGATGTATGTGTTGTGTCTCTGTGTGTGTAGGACTTTGGTGTATTTTGTCAGCTGGGGTGAAATTGTGCTTTCTCCGCACTGCAGACCAACTCTGCCTTCTGGGGGCTGAAACTCCCTTACCTGTGCTCTATGCCTCCCCTCATTCCTATTGAATAATGTGGCTTGTTTTGACAATTCCACCCTAATTTATAAAAATAAGGGGAGCTTTCGCACTAAAGCAAAATAAGATTTATTTTTTAAATTACTTAGCTAATCTTGTGTGTGTGGTTTAGTAAGAGTTCTCTCGCTTGTATTTAATACACCATTGAAGTAATTTATCTTTTTATTATGATCTCTGTCGTGGAAATCTTTCTGATTCTGAGAACTCAACATCATGACTTCACTTTTAGGGGTTTGATGTGCTGTGGGGATGGGGGGAGGGAAGCCGAGACATATGCTGGTTTGGTGATTAGCAAGCCTGGTAAGAGAAACTATGAAATATGTGACTGATAAATGGGTTCTTTATTTGAAAGTTGTCCCTTGGTATGAAAGTCTCTCATGATTTCTCTGCCTTTCGGGGAATCTCCCATTCCTACCAAAATCTATGCTCCACACATAGTGTGTACTTAATTTAGAAACTGAATACACAATGGCCCCCTGGTGGGGGTCTCGGTCATGTATGTGTATTTGGGCTTCTGCCTAGCTGCAGTTTTTCCTCTGTTCCTCATAAGGAAATGAAGAATATCAAATATGGGCTAGGGAGTAGCGTGTGTTTATAGCTTTTTGATCCCTTGCTTGGTACCCTCTGAACCTCAGAAATAGACTTCAGGATCTCCCACCACACTTTCCCCTCTCTGGCCCCTTTTGAGCTATTTGAGTCAGAGTCACCAGTCAAACAGAACATGACAGAGGAGTTCCTGTGGAGCACTGCTCTTTCAACAGCTGACCGTGAACACTCCTTAGTGACATACCTAAGCTCTTGCCTTCCCCGGGGGTAGGATGACCAGATGTCCCGATTTTTATAGGGACGGTCCTGATTTTTGGGTCTTTTTCTTGTATAGGCTCCTATTACCCCCCCACCTCCTGTCCCGATTTTTCACACTTGCTGCCTGGTCCCCCTACCCCAGGGGGCTAGGAGCACCCCACACTCCAGAGCATTTTCAGCCCTTAATGCCAGGCTGGGCAGTGAGAGACTTGGAATGAAACCCACGTGACCTCTGATAGCACAGAGCCCCCAACAAACAGGCGCATAGTCTGGTCCTTAAAAAATAAAACACAACAAAAAGGGCAGACCCTTTCTAATGGATTGTTCCTGGAGGATTTGCCTGCTCAGGCTGTTGACTTGAGCGGTCAGGTTTATTTACCAGTTACTCCATTCAGAGGGAAGTGTATGGGTTGCTATGTGTACACATGAGCAACCTTTGGCCTCAAACCTTGATTCTTGAACTGTGTTCCCTGCGTGGGATTTCTGATAAGGACATCAAAAAAAAAAAGCTGGTGAATTGGAATGAGAAGCAGAATCAGCTAGTTTCCCAGCTCTGAGGTGTACAGGAGTCTCCAGAACACGCTGCTGGTCACATGGGCAGCCTCTCTTGTTACTTAGAGGCAATCTTGATCCAGTTTTGTGTGGGGATGGCTTGAGGGGCATGACTAATAGCAGGGGCTGGGCTACAGTGAGCTGGAGGAAATGAATATACTTAATGTGGTTTGTTGCAGAAGGGAGTTGGGAGGTGGAGGGGGCATCAGTTTTTGTTCTTGTCAACTGTCACTTTTTTCATATTCCTCTTATCTTCCTCCAATATCAAATACCATTACGGGATTCTGCCAGTGTTTCTTTCTCAACACCTCCCTCCCCAAATTCTTCCTTAGCCAAAGCCTGACCGAGAGTTTAAAACCAGCTGTTTTTAATATTTAAAAAAATGTTGAAAACACATGGGAGTAGTCCTCCATGCATGCTTCACTCCAGCATGTGTGATGTTGCAATTGAGGAGGTGGGGGGGAAGCTTTTCCTTTTCTTCCTTCTCCCTCTCTTCCCCCTCCCCTCCCCAGTCCCCTTCCCTGCCCTCACAAAGAAAACTCTAGCTGCATGTATGGGAGTGTGCTTGTTTTTGATCAGTCATAATAGGGCAAATTAGAATATGCTCTTTAGAATCTTCCATGTGACCCCTCACTGTGACACGTGTTGACTGCCATTGGTTTAGGGAAGCAGGAATCTAAATCCCTGGGCCTCGGTGTCTTTTCTTTTCCCCCCCACTCCCCGTTGTGGCTAGAAAAAGAGGAGTGTGATTTAAGTTAGATGGGCTAGAACGAAAAGTTCTTGCAGCTTTAATCATGCAGTTGCTACAGATTGACTCCATAATAAGTGGTATTAATTACAAGATATAATGCACTGACACTTACTTGGCAAAAACATCTATTTGGGGATGGAAGAGATGCTTTCATAATCTTTGCATGCTGCTCATCTTTTCCCCTCCCTCCGAGTGGTGTTTTTCTCCATTGCTGTTGCTTGCACGGCTTTACCTTGTAGTCTCTTCTCTCATGGTGCCAACTCTGCTCCCACATGTTTTCTCAAGGCACCAGTGGCCACGGTGCAGGGGTGAATTTCCCCTTGTATTTGTTGTTACAGTGCTGGGCAAGGATAAACAACAGGGGAAATGCAGAAAAAAGAGCAAATGGTCATATCCCTCACTACATTATCTAAGGAGATGTGCTAGTGGAACACTAAGCTTCATAGGGAAGATCCAACTTTGCAGCTTTGTGGTCAGAAGTCTCTCTCACCTGTGGTTGCCCTGTCCTGTGATGCAAAGGTTCCCACCTGCCCCTTTGCTCTCTGGGAATGAATGACTGTTCTTCTGGGGCCTGAGCCTTCACTTGTTAACCTTTTTGCTCTGTAAAGTTGACTAAACAGGTAGCAATATTTTTCCTGAGATTGTAACTTTCCATTAGTCCCAGGAAATTGGAATGCAGGCTCTAAAAATGGGGGAGGAGGAGAACCCTGAAAACAAAACTTAGGCGAACAGTACACATGTTTTTCCTTATATGTAGTGTAGTTGTAGCCATAGGTGCCGACTCTGTGGGTGCTCCAGGACTCGAGCACCCATGGAAAAAAAATTAGTGGGTGCTTAGCACCCACTGGCAGCTACTTCCTTCCCCTCCCGCCCACCACGGATCAGCTGTTTCATGGCATACAGGAGGCGCTGGGCGGGGGGGGGGGAGGGGAGGAGCAGGAATGGGCGTGCTTGGGAGGGGGTGGAACTGGGTGAGAAGAGGCAGAACAGCAGCGGGAAGAGGAGGGGGCTTAGGGGAAGGGGTGGAATGGGGGTGGGGCCTGCAGCAGGGCCTGGGGTGGAGTGGGGGTTGAGCACTCCCAAAGCAAGGAGGAAGCCGGCACCTGTGGTTGTAGCCGTCGGTCCCAGGATATTAGAGAGACAAGGTGGGTGAGGCGATATCTTTTATTGACAAGGTCTCTCAGAACACCATCCTCCCTGCCATGGATGTCATTTCCCTATACACCAACATCCCTCACAATAATGGCATAGCTGCCTGCCTCAAATATTTACAAGACAATGGACAACCCTCGGATATCCATCCCAAACACATGACCAACTCAGCCATTTCATCGTCACCCATTACAATTTTACATTCAACAACAAACATTTGCCCAAACCATGGGAAGAGCCAGGGCTACTGGGATGGCTCCCCAATGTGTCAACCTCTTCATGAGCCAGCTTGAAGAATTTCTGGACAAATGCACCATGAAACCAATGATATACATGGATGATATTTTCCTCTTGACAGACAGCTTAAACTCACTCATAGATTTCCACCACAACTTCGTCAACCACCACACATCCATTAAACTCTCTCTGGAACACTCCCACACTTGCACCAACTTCCTAGACACCACGATCAGCTTCAACGATGGAACTCTACAGACAACCATATATAAGAAACTGACTGATCACCACACCTATCTTCATAGATCCAGTAACCACCCCAAACACACCAAGAAATCTGTTCTCTACAGCCAGGCACTCAGATACCACAGAATATGTTCTGAGGAGAAAGTCCAGGATATACACCTTAACACACTTAAAAGTGCCTTCACCAAACAAGGACACTCTACCAGAGAAGTAGATCACATCATGGAACAGGCCACCCGGATACCTTGAGGACCTTCTTCAATACAGAAATAAAACTCCCTCCGACCACACACCTCTAGTTGTCACCTACCTCCCCACACTGGAGCCCAATACAGGGTGTCATCACACTACTACAGCCCATACTCGATGGGGACCTCATCCTGAAAGAGATCTTACCTGAACCCCCACTTCTGGCCTTCAAACAACCCCCTCAAGCTCAACACCAGAAGCAAACTCCCCCTCAGACCAAGACACACCAACTCAAAGCGGCACCAGATCCTGCCAGAACAACAGATGCAAAACCTGTGGACATATCTCCACTGCTACAATGATCCATACAACACACATGTCAAGATCCATGGAACACATGTGGTATATACTTCATCCAGTGCACTAAATGCCCCAATAACAACTATGTGGGTGAAACCAGACAATCGCTACGCTCTAATCAACACTCACAGGAAAATAAGACACCAACAACCTATCACCTGTGAGTGAACACTTTTCACAAAGTGATCGCTCTGTCTGACTTCTGTCCTCATCCTCAAAGGAAACCTGAACAACGCTTTCAAAAGATGAGCTTTGGGAGCTTAAATTCATTACTCTGCTAGATACTAGATTTATGGTTTATTAGAATGGTCTGTAATCCACTAACTCCTCTTTTGTCCTATGACTGCAGAGGTGTTAGTGGGCCACTGTACCTTAAATGGTCCCTTAGAATATGTGCTAACTACTTATGCTAAACAATCTGTTCCATCTTGCATTTAGCTGTGATGCTCAGGAGTATCATTTCCAGACCTGAAGAAGAGCTCTGTGTGGCTCAAAAGCTTCTCTTTCTCACCAACGCAAGTTGGTCCCATAAAATAAATTACCTCACCCACCTTGCTTTTCATTGGACATTTAGTTGCCTGGTCTTAGTCCCCATTCCCTCGTTTGGGCCCCTGTGACCATAAGGATGTTTCCTTTTTTAGTTTTGTAAATTTGGTAAAAGTTCACAAAGAGTTTTGTCTAGGGTCAAGTAAACCCCTATTTCAATTAATTGTTTCTTCCCCGGGTGGATTAAGACATAGTGTGCCTTTTCTAAAGGAGAAAGCATTGTAGGGATGTTGATTTCATGAAATGGGTGTATTGGATTGTTTGTCTATCACATCTTTTAGGAGAGAACCTCTTTCATGCACTAGGGTACAACATGCTGTGCAGCTTTGGCTGTACCAGTGCATTCTGGGATTCTTGAAGTACCTATCCCATAGTGCTCAGCACTGTTTCTGGGAACCAAAGGCTTTTGGGTCATTTCCAAACACAGGGCACTTTATGGTGGGATGGAATTAGGAGGACCAGCTGAATTGATAAGTTGCAGTGCTTATGACTTCCTGCCCACAATGAGGGGAGAGAGTTATATACTCAGTCCTGAGTTAAAGCATTGTTCCAGGTATTGCAGTAGAGTAGTACAACCATTCCACTATTCCTAAAATTCTTGGAATAGCTCTAGTTTGGACACAAGGCTTTGAACAAAGTTGCAAGCTCAGAACACTTATCCAGTGGTTTGGGGTTGGTGATGGTGGGCAGTTGGTAGTGAGGGATGGCATGGGCGGTCCATGGGCAGCAGGTATCATAGGCTGGGGGAGCTTGTCTCTCCCCAAACAGCTTAGTGTGGCCCCATCCACCCCCAGACCTCTTCCTGCAGTTCACAGCCCTCTGCCCTGGCCCAGACTGTCTGGGGCTGGCCGGCCTGCTGCAGGGACTGGGGGCGCTCAGCGCTCGGGCCACGCTGCCTGCCTGGCGCACTGGGGATGGGGTCTACGGTGGGGGTGCTCTGGGCTCCTGTGGGGGAAGGGGGGAGAAGCAGGGCCTTAGGCACAAGGGGAGGGGCCGGGGGCTAGCCTCCCCTAACGGCCGGGTCACTGGCCGCCCATACGGTATCCACCAAAACAGTGGGCTCCGTCATCTTCACACGGAAGTCAGTGTTAGTGCTGGCTGGGAGGATGGGGCATCTGTCTTGGATCACAAGCAAGGTGAACCTTTGTGTTGTGAGCAAGGGAAACTATAAGCTACTTATTTACTGAGAAGTTAAAAGGGTTCTTGATTGTGGGTTTCTTTTTTTTGGGCGGGGGGGTGTCGTCTATCTGCCTAGTTAGATTACATATAGGTGATAGTGTGATCCAAAAATCAGCCCCACTCCTTAGTGAATGATATTGAAATTGAAATGCCCATCTCAGCAGCTGAACACAAAGTCCTGTCAATGTTCTTTCTCCCTGCACCTAGATAATGGATATCTTCCTGATAGAGAGGGCAGCAGTTTACACTGGGCAGGTCATAAAATCCATGGCTGATGAGATCATCATCCCTAGGCCATTTGATCCTTGAGCTCTGATGAAGGCTGTGGGCTAATGTCCAACATGAGGTGTCATGCCTGTGGATTGCTTCACCTTTTTTCCCCTAAGCTTAGGCTGTGGACACACTACCACTTACCTGGGCATAAGTTATGTCACTCAGGGGTGTGAATAAGCCACCCCTTGAGCGACGTAAATTACACTGACCAAAGCGCCGGTGTGGACAGCGCTGTGTTGGTGTGAGAGCTTCTCCCGCCAACATAGCTACCGCTGCTTGCGGGGGGCTGGAATAATTAAGTCAACAGGAGAGCTCTCCCCCGTTGTCTTAGAGCATCTGCACTAGCAGCACTACAGCAGTGCCGCTGCAAGCTCTGTAGTGTAGCCACAGCCTTAGGCTACTCTTTTCTTGTCTCTTCCCTCAACACCCCCACCACCACCACCCCCCAATCAAGTGACTGTTACACACCCCGTCACCCTCCAAATAAAGTGTGTGTGTGTGTGTGTATTTTATACACCAACTGTTTTGATCATTGTGCATAACAATATTGTTACTCCGGCAACATTTCACAGACATCTGGCTCAAGGTCCTTAGATAAGTGGCCTCACTTTTGAAGAGCGCAGAGGACATAAGGATTTAGGAGCCTAATTTTAGGTGCCCATTTTTGAAAATCTTCACCTTGGTATTTTTACTTTTAAATGAGTACAGAAAATATAATTGCAACGCAAAGGCTAGTAAGTCATAGTGAAATAAATTGCTAAATCTCTCCTTCAACAGTTTGGCTCTAAAAACAAAATCTTTCCTATTTTATAATACCTAGGCAACTGAATGATAGGATCCTACAGTTCCATGGATGATTTCTAGTTATAAATGATGGGAGTAAAGTTAAAGCCACCAGAAACCTCAAGATGAAAAATAGCGCCCATACATCAGATTTGCTATTTCAGTATTGAAACAACAATGAAAAGATTTAATTCTTAAATATGGAAAGAAATAAGCACTCTTTTTTAAAAAAAGGACTTTTAAAACGTCATATCAGTCATCAAAACAGCAAGCAACAGCACAGAAGTTCTACAGATGGAGCAAATATCACAGTGCTTCCTGCCTACACTGTTCAACATCTTTTGTCTGAGGATCTGGGCATAATACTTCTAGTACCTTCTGCAAAGGAATGATGTGAGGCTCACTCACTGTTTGCAAAGCACTGGGCCTTTCATCCAGCACTATGCTATATACATGCAGGGGCTGAAATCGCTTTTTCGGGCTGTAGTTTTGTGGGGATGAGGAAAAGGAAACAGTACCAGTCCTAGCCATCGTGAAATTAAGTACTGAATACATTCGTCTTGTCAACCATTACTGTAGTATTAAAATCCACATACATACAAGAGGATATTCGAATAATCGAGTGGCAATAAGTGACGCCAATTATGCAGCTACAAAACATTTTGTTCTTCCTGCCTAGGGCAACAAACAAGCCATTAAAAGCAGACTAGTAAGCCTCAAAGCTGTGGGTGAGAGGTTTTAACTTTTTAAAAACTCATTGAATTGTTTATCCAGGGTTTAGCTAAAAGCTGTTATCTGAAAGTGCTTGGCAGATAGAGGATCCTCATGTGTCTTTAAATGCAAGTCCCTTCCCTGCAGATGTAACAACATATAGACTTCATCCAACAAATTCTCATCCCAGAACAAATATTTCTTGCTGGCTTCATGCTCACGCAGTATGGCTGGGAAGAGAATAGCTGTTTCTATCCCTTCCTCATTGAAGGTCATTTAAAAAAAAAACTGGTCTAAGTGAGCAATGCTTTGCCTGGCTGCCTGCTATCAGTAGAGAGACCACTAACCAAGTGGGATGGAGGCTGGACTGCCCTCTGTGTCTGGGATGAGTCATGTTGGCTGGAGTTGGTGTTGGGAAGTTTGCATGGCTGTTGCCTATTCTGAGGCTAATAAAGGCTCAGTCTCCAGAGCTGTCAATCCAGCACACTTCGCAAGCAGTAAAATCACTCTTAATAAAAATGTATGACTGCAGTGTAACTAGAGATGGGGGTGGCGTGCTGGAGAAGAGTGCAGGCAATATTAATCTGGCTTCTCAGGCTGAGAGCATAAGAGCAGCCTTATGAAAAGAATGAGGTGTATTCCAATTAGCCTGGTGTACAGGGATAGGGGGCAAACAATAGTAGCTGGGACAACAAGAGAACAAATGTTGTCTGCCCAGTGGAGTAATCCAGTCACTGGGTTCGAACCTAGCAGAGCTAAAACCAAATTGAGATCTGTGTAGGATCCATATGTGGTTCTTCCTGGAGGGCTTCCAGCCCACTGACTCACGGCTGTGGAGCTCAGGCCTGGGTGACTCATCCGTTCACAATCCCTGATTTTATAGGAAGAGGGTGGGAGGTAACAGAATATATACACAACCCATTTAAAGCGAGATTAGACTCGAGTCCTGCACTGGTTGTGGGAGAGGGGTTTCTTGATTTATATGATTCTAGGTGGCCGGGAACCAGCCGTGCCATCTATTTCCCTGCATGGGAAGATGATCCCATACAGAGGGCTGTCTCTGCACAATAGGGTGGGGAGAGAGCACAATCTGGTTCATGTATTCTAATGCAAGGACTCAAGTCTAGTGCAGACAGTAACATTTAGCTTCCCCAAAGTGGGTGGGGAGGGGCCGTGACCCTACCTGTCCCTCCACAGCAGCCCACAAAGTTGTTCCCAGGTCAGAGCTCCAGGTGACTTTGTGCCTGAGTTAGATGCAGAGCCTGAGAGAGCTCTCACTGGAGCAGCGTGCCTCTTCACTGCACCCTCTCTAAACTCTGAATGCTTATGGTTTTGGGGGGGGATAATGGCCCCTAAGGTCCTGTTTTCTTGGAGCTGGTAAAAACATGTAACCAGGGCCCTCCCTTTTTTGCGGGGAGAGAGGGCAATGAGCCAATATGCTAATTTAAGAATCCCTGTATTACTTCATCAGAGATGGGTTGGAAACTAGACCCATACATCTGGTCAAGAGCTGTGCTTTAGTGTTTGCCATGGAAGTATGTGTATGGGTGTGTGCAGCATAGAGCTGCATTGTGAGATTTACCCAGCATGAACTTCAACGTTTCTGGCTGTGGAGTTGGGAAGATGTGCACGCTGAGCTACCATGTGAATCCATCAGCTCTTGACTTTCCTGGCATTTGTTTGCCAGCTGCTGAGACAACCAGAATGTTAGTTGTTTAGTGGATTTTTCTTGTTACATCCAATTTTATTATTCAGTGTTACAATTAGTAAGTACTGGTGTGAAGTCTGCATTAACAGGCCTGATTAAGTAATCCAGATTGTTATAACGCATTCCTCCATACAGGTTCTCCATACAGCCAACTTCATGCTGTGCCTTATGCACCCCTGCAAAGGACGACATTTCAAGTCAGCCGACTGCTTGATAACAGATTTCATAATAGAGTAAAATGTAATGGCAGGTGATTATCTTGTTGTTGTACGTTGTTTTTTTTAGTTTGAATTTAGCACTGGTAGAAGGTGCCAGACTGACAGGCTGGAAAATTGAGATCCTCTCTTCATCCTCAGAGCAGATCTGTGAGCCATGGCAATGCAAACCTCCTTATGCTGTCCCACCAATGTACTTCAAACCTGACCTGGAAGGACCTCTTCCAACCTGTCCCTCTGCTATATTGTCTGTCATATTAGGAAACAAGTCTTCCACGCTGTTTTAAAAAGCTTGTGCAGCTAATGCAGCTCCACAGACAATGTGGAGCTAAAGGTGAGAAGATAGTTGAGTCTCCATGCCTGCTGGCTCCTTGGCACGGCTGTTCACGTTAGAGGTGGTGGCAGCTTTTTTGATGAGTGCAACTGTCTGCTAGTAACGCCAAGTCTGTTTATGTAGGTCCCTGAATGGCCATTGGAGGGCAATAAGTGATTGTTTTATTTTCTTAAGATATGATTTTAACAATGTAATTGAGGGACCAACTTCTGAGCAGTTTGGAAGGGGATATGATTCCTGCCATTGCACCTCTGTATAAACAGACCAGAATCATGCTGTTTCTAGAATTAAGGTGGGCTTTACTCATGAGTGCAGGGTGTATATAACGTGTCCCTGCACTGACGTGAGCAGTTGATTGTGTGGCAGATTTACTCCTGGGGAGGGCAGGCAATGGTCCTATTACCATCCTCCCTCAGGGAAGCAATTGAACTCCATCTAGGATATGTGCTAAATAGTGCTTCTCCTGGATGTTCTGGCTCAGCCCCCTCCCCAAAACCATGCTACTTATTTTCTGGCTTGCTCTGGACCCCTGGGAGAAGGGGGTTGTGGGTGGCTTGTGCCACTTTCCCACAGGCTGGGTCTGGCAGCTGGAGTGAATCCAGTTCATTGCTGTAGGAGAGGGGTTCAGTTGGAAAGAACGAACATTTTTGACAGGGCAATATTAATCTGTGTAACTATACAGTTTAGCTATGTAAGAGCCTTAGCATGCGTCTGACGAAGTGGGTATTCACCCACGAAAGCTTATGGTCCAATACATCTGTTAGCCTTAAAGGTGCCACAGGACTCTCTGTTGCTTTTTACAGATCCAGACTAACACGGCTACCCCTCTTAGTTTTTAATAATGCATTTCATTAGGCTGGTAAAGCAGTCAGGATTATATATGTATAGTGTGTGTGTATTTTATATACACATTATATGTATACATGTAAAGAATCCAGTGGAAGGGGCAAAATTGAGAGGCCACAATTGTTACATATGTGAATGTGGCCCCTCAATTCCTTTCCCCTTGCGCTGGATTCTTTCAAATGTATTTTCAGAGCACAGTGATGCTTCCTATAACTCAGGGGTTGGCAACCTTTCAGAAGCGGTGTGCCAAGTCTTCATTTATTCACTTTAATTTAAGGTTTCACGTGCCGGTAATACATTTTAATCTTTTTTAGAAGGTCTCTCTCTATGTCTATATATTATATAACTAAATTATTGTTGTATTGTAAAATAAGGTTTTCAAAATGTTTAAGAAGCGTCATTTAAAATTAAATTAAAATGTTGATCTTACGCCGCCGGCCCGCTCAGCCCGCTGCTGGTCTGGGGTTCTGTTCACCTAGGCCGGCAGCGGGCTGAGCGGGGCCGGCGGCCAGGACCCCAGACCGGCAGTGGGCTGAGCGGCTCAGCCCACTGCCGCTCAGGGATTCCATCCGCC